>CM038218.1:66755535-66803990 GCA_021442155.1 Cymbidium sinense | reverse complement strand
TTATGGATGTGGTTGCTAGCAATTGGGGTGAACCTCTCCATCCCGATAATTCTATTTTTGGGATGATGAGATTGTGGTTCAAATTAAAAAGGCTTAAATAATGCCTTAATTGGTGGAACAAACACTATTTGAAAAACCTTTTTGTTAATATCAAAGAATTAGTACATGAGATTATAGTTTTAGAAGACCCTACTATGAATGATCCATCTAAAAACTTCTTATTAACTCAAGCCAAAAATAGGTTAACATGTTACCAAGACATGGAGGAGACCTATTGGCGGCAAATAACATCTATAAAATGGATATCTAATGGTGATCGAAATACCAAATACTTCCATGCCATGGTTAAAAAGAAAAAGGTGTTAAATTACATTAAAAAAATTAAAACTAATGATGATATCTAGTGTATTGATAACAAGGAGCTGACTAATTCTGACATTTCATTTTTTACTGAGCTCCTTAATAAAAATGTGACTTATGATGCGATTTCCTTGCCTGAAGTTATTCCTAATCTGATTTATGATGAAGATAATAATATGCTTATTTCATTACCCTCTGAATCTGAAATTGCTACCATTTTGCAAAATATGAATACATATTCGGTGGCTGGTCCTGATGGATTTACCACCTTATTTTTTTTAAAATGCTGGTATATCATTAAAGAAGATTTGGTTAAAGCTGTTCTCGATTTTTTCAAGGGAAGTATTCTCCCCAAATTTTTTGCTAGCATTTTCATTGTTTTAATCCCTAAAATAGAAAATCCTGAACTTCAGAGTCATTTTAGGCCAATTAGCCTTTGTTCCTTTTTTTTTAATAAACTCATCTCTAAGATTTTGGCTAAAAGATTAAGTATTCTGCTTCCTAAAATTATCTCCCCCAACCAAACATGTTTTGTTAAAGGGCGTTCTATTTCTGATAATGTTCTTTTAGTACAAGAGATGATCCATGATTTAAATGCCAAAGTTCGTAGTGGTAACCTGCTCTTTAAGCTGGACATTTCCAAAGCTTATGATAACATCGATTGGGCTTTCCTATATAAAATTTTGGCTCTATTTAGATTTTTCAAGTCAATTTATTACTTTAATTAAGAATGGTATTGAGAATTCTTGGTTTTCTTTATTTATTAATGGCGAAGTTCATGATTTTTTCTCTTCTTCTCATGGGCTACGGCAAATGGATCCTCTTTCTCTTGCTCTTTTCATTATTGCTGTGGAATATCTCTCTAGAAGTATTGAGCAGATGTTTTATAAAATGCCTAACATGTACTACAAAACTAGGGGTGGCTTTTCCATTTTCTACCTCAACTTTCCTGATGATTTCATTATATTTTGCAATGGTTCTACTCTCTACATCAAAAAATTATGTAAGTTCCTTACTCTGTTTGGTCAGGAAAGTGGTTTAAAGATTAATCCTGAAAAAAGTTATTTTATTTCTAGCTCGTCTATTTCCTTATCTGAGATTAATGCTATTAAGAATATTATGGGCTTTGCACATCAAACCCTGCCTATCAAGTATCTGGGTACTCCTTTATATCGAGGAACAAAAAGATCTTCTTTATTTAATGAAGTTATTCAGAAAATAAATAAGAAAACTTCCTCTTGGGAGTTTCACTTACTTTTCTTTGGTGCCAGACTTATCATGATCAAAAGTACCCTTTGCTCTTTGCCTTTGTATCTTTTGTCCACTATTGTGCATACCCGCTCTATTATTAAAAGGATAAATAGACTTATTAATAAATTTTTTTTGGGTTCTACCTCTTCTTCTAGGAAAGTTTATTGGGCTAGTTGGCATAACTATTGTGGGCCTTTTAATGAAGGTGGTTTGGGTTGCAAAACTTTAGAAGACTCCATTAAATGTTTTTCATACAAAATGTGGTGGGTTCTATTGATTCTTTGCTTAATACTCATTCCACTGTGAGGCTTAAGGTTAATTCATTGCTCGAATAATTAGGATGTGGCTCAATTAATCTCCATTGTCCCTAATGTGATAGTTACAAAATCCTTACAATTTGTCCATTACCTAATAAATCTGATCAAATCCTCTTCAAAAATTCCTCCTCTGGAGAATTTGTTTTAAGGATGTTTGGCATTCTTTGCACTTAAAACTCAAGAGTCCTTAGTTTTCAATAAAATCTAGAATATTTCTATCCCTACCTCCTTTTCGGTTTTAACTTAGCGCATTTTAAAACCCTACATTCCTGTTGATGCTACCCTTTAAAAAAAAGGCTTCCACCTCCCCTCTAAATGCCAATGTTGCTTTCACATTGAAACTGTGGATCGTGTGTTCGTGAATGACCCTATTGCTGGTAAGGTTTGGAGTTGGAATGATAGTATGTTTAATACTTTCCATTTTGATGGATCATTTTCTATCATGTAACTTCTTGAAACTTTTTTCTCTTATACTACTAAAGGCCATGTAAAGTTGTTCTAGCCACATGCCGTGGTATATTTGGTTGGAAAGAAATGATGTTAAACATCATGATATACCTATGAACTATCATCTTATTATTGCTAAACCACAACTGTCTCAAAAACATGCTATTGAAATTCTATTAAAGAATATTCATGGCCCGGTCACCTTCATGCTTAAAGGTTTCGCCATTAAGATATTTGAGAAATTAATTAACAAGGCAGCTAGTCTACAAGGGGAGGCCAAATAGTTTCCATTTCAAGATCAGTCATTAAAGCTAAAGCCATAAAAAGCCTATGAAAAGAAGTCAGGGGTAGTAGTAGCATTGGATAAGGGGAAGCAACCAGCCAGAGATCAGTGTGAGAGACCTCAAGCTCAACAGCCTTCACTTCCACCTCCTTTACCACTGCCTTGGCCATCTTATCGGCCACTGCAGCAGCCTCCACGGCCTTCGCCACCTCCTCCTCAGCCATACTCTAAGTAGCGGTATACATAATCACCCCCATGTAACTATCACCCACCTACTCTTTTGGATAAATTAAATAAATCTTATTCATTTAAGAGGTAGTTAGAAAAATCTTTAAGAACCTCTTAAAGAAACCTAATTTTCAACTACCCGTGCCTAGGAAGCTAGAGGAAGTGGCAAGGAGTATTGATCCTAACTTTTGCCTCTACCACTACATGTTAGGCCATATTTTGGAGGATTGTTTTACATTTAAGGATAGGCTTGAGCATAGCTACAAGTCGGGCGCTATAGTTATCCCTAATAAATATTTAGTAAAATAACCATCCAGTTCTGTTAGGGTAATCCTTGGGGATACATGTGATCCTCTCAAAACAAAAGAAGGTTGGGATATCTCTTTATCTAGAATATCTAAAAAGATAATTTCTAAAATCAAGAAACTTTCCTTGCAGGTGCCTAAGGCAACTTAAACCTGCAACATCAAGGAAGATTTGCAAGTTGCCAAAGAAAACTTGGGAAAATTAGGAGCTCAGCAGTAACAACAACAACCCATACTTGCTTGGGATAACCAAGTAGCACAACCATCGATCGAGTCCAACCTCCATTCCATCATTGCAATAACTACTTCAGCTGGCATTTCTACTTCAGCTAGTTCTTCTTCTAGTAGACATCTTGTATCAGTGGATGAGGGCATCAAATCCCTCACCCCACTTACTTTTCTAGATTTCTACCATGTACCTCCTTTTAAATATAAGAAATCAATAAAGAAAGCTAGTTTGAATTACATCTGCACCACTCCTGATGGGTTATCTGATTCTACTCCTTTAGAAAACTCTTCAAGTCTTAATAATTATAATAACTATGATTGTCCTCTTTCTGATTCAAAAATGGACTTTCCTTTTCTGAATAATACGGGTTCACCTCTTGAGATAAACTTAGAATCATCTGATTCTGAGGGTGCTATAGGAGAAGCTACATGTATGCTTAATGAGCAGGTAGAATCTTCAACTAACCTGCCACAAGAGATCACCGAAGTTAACCTCCGGTGGTAAGGTTCTACCTCTAGGCGACCTCAAGATAAGGAAAGTAAGTCATTGGTACCAGAGCAACACTCTCTACGTGGTGCTCCACCCATAGATATGCTTATGGAGGATCCGCCCAAAGTTGATTATAATGTTCTTACTCACCTAAGAAAATTACCAGCTAAGTTAGTATATATGATGCCCTTATCATATCCATAGAGATGAGAGAATCATTAATCAAGGCCCTTTTTGATCCAAAAATATGCTTAGCTCAGCTGACCACTATTGGAGAGGAGGCACATTATTCAAGAGAAGCCTAGTGAGTCACATTCACTGACGAAGACCTTCTTCTGGGAGTTATGGAGCATAAACATCCCCTCTACATCACAGTGGATATAAGTAGATTCAGATTTTCTAGGGTGTTGGTTGATCTAGGTGAATCAGTGAACATTATGAGTTTGAAAAGCCTTAACTATTTGAGGATTGACATCTCGAACTCCAAGGAGATCGAATGATATTGAGAGGATTCAATGAACAAGGAGAGGGCTTTAGGCTCTATAGTGTTACCTTTAGAAATAGGCAACTAGAAGACTGAAGCCAAGTTCTATATAATTGATTCGAATACATCGTTCACTACTTTTCTCCATAGGCCTTGGATACACTAGAGCAAGATGGTTCCATGCACTCTTCATCAGTGCATCAAGTTTCGAAGAGATGAAATCGAATACTGTGTCAAAAGAGATGAAAAGCTATTCTCAATTAGAGAGGTTGAGATATATGAGGACACAACCTACTATCTTCCTTAAATTCAAAACATCTATTTTCATGAACTTGGCCAAAATTAGAATACAAAAAAATAGGAAAAGAAGAAAAAGAAAAAGAAAAAGAAAAAGAAAAGGAAAAAGAAAGTACTAGTGACCGAGAAAGGGACACCAAAGGAAGAGGTACATATTAAATTCCACCCACAATTGCTTTCACCATACGGACATATGGGTAGGATGACTCGACCTCCACAAAGTAGAGGCAGAGGTAAATAAAGAGGCAGTTCCAAAGATTTAAGACCCCATGGTTGGCAGCCAACCAATTGGGGCTATGTTCTAATTCACAGGAGTACTCCTGTTATTCACATAGACTTAGAATCTAGCTCGGAGGATGAGTCTCATGTGATTAGCACACCAGCCAACCCCTCTCAGCGGGTCTCATTGGAGGTGACACTCGAGCTAGACAGTGACGAAGATCAGGTCTCCAAGCAAAGCATAAATGTGTTCGAATCAGGATTATGTAAAACCATTAGGTAATAGTTGGGAATCTTAGCTCTAACCCTACTTTCTTCTCAAAAAGTTGAGAGTTTGGTAGTTAAGGAAGCCCCTAGATCTTCCATGGATGTCAAGCCAAAGAGATCCTATTGGGATCATCATCCTCAAGTCAAGAAGCAGATGTAGAACTTAAGAATGATTCATATAAGGATTTAATGAAATTACCTTCTGATTGGTACTCACCTTGTGTTCATAATCTTGCAAAGAAATATTTGATTCCTTACACATGGTCCAAGCACATGTTAGAGTATTTCGAAAAGCTATGGGACAACAAAGGTAGGGATGCACAATCAAGACAAGAACTAGGATTCGACGTGGTCTATGATGATGATTACCGCTTGTCACCAATCATCTAGTTTAATAGCATCTTCTCAAACCACACTAACTCTTATGAGGAGGTATGTTTAGAAACTTCAGACGATCCTGATGATCTTTAAATCAAAGATGTACCTCCAAAATTTGAGGAAGAAATCAATTCAACCATCGACAAGCTCAAAGAAATAAACCTTCAGACAAAAGAAGATTCATGCCCCACATATATCAATTCTCTATTGAATGAAGAAGATAACAATGACTAAGTTAGGCTATTGACTGAGTTTAAGGACTAGTTTGCATGGAGCTTTGAAGAGATGCCAGGATTATCTCCTTACGTAGCAATCCAAAAACTAGTAATAGACCCTAAAGCAGGCCTTATCAAAATAGCTCTTAGACGTATGCGGTTAGAAATTGAACAATAGGTCATTTCTGAAGTAAAAAAATTGAGCGATGTTGGCTTTATCACAAAAGAAAAATACCTTGCTTGGTTAGCCAGTGTCGTCCAAGTTAATAAGAAGAATGACCAAATTTACATATGCGTCGATTTCAGGGACTTAAATAAGACATGTCCTAAGGATGAATTTCCACTTCCTATACCAGAGTTAATGGTGGACATTGCCTCGTCTCATGCAATATTCTCCTTCATGGATGGGTCATCTGGCTATAACCAAATTAAGATGGCCCCTGAGGATGAGAGGAATATTATTTATCAAACCCCGATCGGAATCTATCATTATATGGTCATGCACTTCGACCTTAAAAATGCTAGTGCTACTTACCAACGGGTCATTCATCAAATTTTTGACAAACTCATTCATCATCAAGTAAAATGCTACGTCGATGATCTAATTATCAAAAGTAAAGAAAAGGGAGACAATCTCTTTGACTTGAGAGTAGTTTTTGAACGATTAAGATAATTCAATCTCAAAATGAACCCCTTGAAGTGTGCATTCGGAGTAACTTCAGGGAAGTTCCTTAGGTTTGTTGTCCGACACCAAGAAATTGAGATAGACCCATAAAAGATCAAAGCTATATTAGAAATGACACTTAAAATCTAACTCAACTCAGATCATTTCAAGGGCGGTTGGCATATCTGAGGCACTTTATCTCCAATCTATCGGGGAGATATCTTGTCAAAAAGGATGCTAAGTTCAAGTAAGATGACAAGTATCAACATGCTTTTGAAGATATCAAATAGTATTTGGTGAAGTTGCTAGTAATAGTAACCCCTATCCCGGGCAAGCCACTTATCTTCTACACTACTGCATTAGATGACTCCCTTGGTTCTCACTGCCCAAACCAATGACTAAGGAAGGAAAATGCTCTACTTCCTCAGCCGTGGTCTAATCCTTGTTGAAGCAAACTACCCACCTATTGAGAAACATTGCCTAGCTCTCATCTTCGCATCCCAAAAGCTAGGGCATTACATGCTTTCTCATAAGGTAAATATGATCTCCAAGATCAATCCACTGCAGTATCTCATGACACGGACGACATTATCTGGACGGTTGGCACATTAGTCTATGATTCTCTTGTAGTTTGATATTACATTCATACCCCTCTGAGTGGTGAAAAATAAGCACTGGAGAATTTTCTAGTAGCACACCCACTTCCGCCGACTCCGCTAGTAATGATCTCCTAATGAATAAATCTTGAACTTAAGGGAAGTTGACAATTGGGAAATGTATTTTGATGGTACGCCTTATTTTGAAAGGGAGATGAACCACAATATACTCTTCGGAAAGGGGGTAAGAATCATCAATTGCATGTGGATGTGATGAGATTCTCATTCTATTTCTCCAATCCATGCACCAATAGCAAAGCCAAGTATGAGGCTTTGATTGCCTGTCTGGAGTTAGCTATTACAGTGTGTGTCAAAAGTATCAACATCTACGGGGATTCTCAGCTGGTCATCAATCAGATTGTTGTGTCCTATAAGGTTCTAAACCCTAAGATTCATCACTAATATGTGTACACCATGAAGTTGTTGGCCCAAATCTGAGGTCACCATCTACAAGATTCCTCGAGAGATATTGTTGTAGCAAATGCTTGGCCAAAATCGCCAAGGAGTTGGCATGTCAGAAGATGAGTCCATTTTAACAAGGGTCCAAAATAGAAGTCTTATCCGTTATTGATGGCGAACTCAGAGCTATTCTCTTGAAGGGGAGGTTGTTGTTACCAAGAAAGATGAGGAGCTGGATTGGAGGCAATCATTCATAGATTACTTGACTAGAGGCAAACTACATCAAGAGAAATCACAAGCCCATCAGATGAAGCTGAGAGCTCTTGTGGATGGAACCTTGTACCAACAGTATTTCGATCAAATATGGTTACGCTATTTAGACAAACATGAAGCCCGTAAGATCATGATCGAGGTACATTTAGGTCTATGTGGAGTGCATCAATCTGGTCCGAAGATGAAGGCAAAGATCAAGAGACTTAGATATTGGCCTGGCGATGACTACATGGATGTTGCTAGGAGATGCCATCTGTCGATACATGGTGTGGTCCTACATCAATCACCAACATTCTACACCCTACATTGGCCTCATGGCCATTCGAGTGTGAATATAGTGGGTCTCATTGATCCTCCTTCTTAAAGGTCATCGGTTCATCCAAGCGCCACTTACTACTTTTCCAAGTGAGGCAATCCCACTTAAAGAGGTCACAACTCAGGTGCTGGTTTTGGGAACCATATCGTATATAGGTTAGGTGCCTCGACAAATTATATTTGATAATGGTACTGCATTTAAAAGCACCAATATCAATAGCTTCGCTAGGAGACATGGTATAAATTAGAGATACTCTACTATCTACTATCCCAGGGCAAATAGTCTAGCAAAAGCATTCAACAAAACTCTCATCCAGATACTAAAGAAGACACTCGACAATAATAAGTGATAGTGGCATGAGCAGCTAGTTGAAGCCTTATGGGCATACCACATCACATACAAAACCCCAACCCAATCTACCCCGTTCTCCTTAGTATATGGGTTCAAAGAAGTTCTACCATTAGAAGTTTAGCTCCCATCACTAAGGATAGTAATGGGTAGTAAAATCACTACATTCCACCGTTGCGGTTAGAAGAGCTTAAAGGAGGAGAGATGCCTACGCATGCCGGAACCTTAAGTTGTACAAAGCCAAGATGATTCAAGCTCACAATAAGTGGTCCACCCTAGAGCTTTTCAAGTAGGAGATCTTTTTTTAGTTCTAAGGAGGTTGTGCCCCATCACAAGATGGGAGGCAAGTTTGAACCCACTTGGGAAGGCTCTTTATCATAGAAGACCTACCAAGGAGAATCTTATCAACTTATTAATTATAAAGGAAAACACCCGATGCTTCAATCAATGGGCTCTATTTGCAAAAATAATATCTATAAAATCATGTTTGAAAATAATTATATTCAAAAATTTCATTCCAATTCATTAAAATATTCTCTTCATTTGAAGCATTGTTTGCTTGTTTGCAAATCTGCCACGACGTGTTTAGGGTAGATGTAAGAGAACCCAAGAGGCATCCTATCCTTCTTTCATAACATGAACACAAATTAAACATGATTCCCTAGCGCTACTAGAGTAGGTGTAAGAGAACCCAAGAGGCATCCTATTTTGACTAGCACAACTAAGTTAAGTGTAAGAGAATCCATGCGGTATCCTTTATTGGTGGGATCACAACAACTATCCGTGGCACCATTTTATCAACTCATAAGCGTGTTTTAGGATAGGTGTAAGAGAACCAAGTGGCATCCTATCCATCTTTAACACAAACAGAAACACATATCTTTTGTCTCGGGAAATTTTGATGTGGGAGCAAGCCCCCAGTGGCACTCACTCATTAGTTACTCTATGTCGGACTGACATATTACCTAATTAATGCATCACCCCCATTGGTCTTTTGTTTAAGAGGATGTGAGTCCCCATTCTTTCTTCCCTGACTTGGCTGCAACAAAATGATGAGCACCATGTTGGCATGGTTGGCCTTACTACGTGATCGATAAGTTACCATCATGTTGACTTTGTTTAAGAGGATGTAAGCTTACATACTTTCTTATTGAACTAGTCATCATGCTCGTAGGTAGTATACTTGAGGCTTAGGATAAGTCCCATAGTGGCTTTTCCTCTTGAATACTTTTGAGTTGATATAACTCTCCCAATAGCATTCACTTAATAGTCCGTGCACCTATCGATAAGAAACTATCTCGGCAATTAGTTCCACTGTAGGAAGATGTGAGTCACCGATGCTTTCTTCCTAGGTTGATTATCACAAACTGATGGACACCTTAGGTTGGTTGATGTTGGACAAAGACTCACCATGGATACACCATTCTTGGTAGATATGAGTCCCCTGCTTTCTCCTTGAGTTGGCCACGAATACCATAGACATTATCTTCTTCAAATCGGGATAATGCCCTTAGTGGCCCCTTCCCTCTCGGCTCTATGTCCTTTGTGACCCCATTTAAACCTTTTTCCCTAGTGGAAGGCTCACATACTCAATCCCCAATGGATTCCTCCTTCACTCTCTTATGTCTTTGACATAAGTAGAGTTGCATTGCACTAAGATCTTGATTCCTTCTTCACCTTGGGTTTAGGAGTAGATCGTTTCTGTTAGTGCTTGTGATCGTTTGAACATTATTGATCGTCTTGGCCAACACACGCGCGGTATGCCTTGTCGGTCACACCACACCTATTGGTGCCTTTATTGACCTCACTTTTGGAGTGAGCTCTTAACTTCTCTCCATCTTAGACATAGGACTCCTCTAGATACTAAGAGTTCCTTGGTATTGAGACTCTTCTAGTGATTAGGTGCACACTTAACCTAACCCTGGAGACTTAGAAGGGTTTATCATAGGATTAGGCTATGCAATAGGGATTTAAGGCAACCACTTACCCTATAGCTCAAATCCAGCCCATGCACTCCTTCAAACCAATCCAAATCAAATCTCAAATCAATTCAAACTCAATTGATTTTCTCAAATCTCAAATGAATCCCAACTCAATTGAGTTTATCAAATCCAATATCAACTCCAAATTCAATCTCAAATGATTCAAATCCAAAATCAATTCCAAATCCAATTCCAATTGAGATGATTGAAACCCATGATCAATTCCAATTCCAAAATCTTCCTAAGCCTTATGAATCATATCCATAAGCTAAGCCAAACCCTTCAAATCAACCCAAAGCCAAGTGATTTATATATAAATTACTTATTCCATTATTTGTATTCATAATTATAAATGAGATTGGCATCCAAATCATCCAAATCAAATGAATATAAATCAAACCAAATCAAAGCTCCTTTTTCAAACTTTTTGACCTACAGTTGACCTCATTTTTAGAATGAGCTCTCAACCCCTCCATCCAAGACATAAGACTTCTCTTAGACACTAAGAGCTCCTTAGTCTTAAGATACTTCTAGTGATTAGATGAATACTTAACCTAACCCTGGAGACCTAGAAGTGTTAGCCATAGGAATAGGTCATGCCTTAGGGGTGTTAGGAAATCTTGTCTATCTTATAGCTTGAACCAAATCCTCACTTCCTTCTTTTAAGTCAAACTCCAAAGTCAAATCAACCATAAACTCAAATCAACTTCAACTCCAATACAAATCTTAAATCAATTCCAATAGATTTTCTTAAATCATGAATAAACCCAAATGATTGAAACCCATGATTGAATTCCAAGTTCAAAAATCTTTCCTAAGTCTCTTTGATCCCATCTTATGAACTTAGCTCAAAAAAAAATCCAAATCAATTAAAACTCAAGAAATTTTTGCATATCCCATTTATATTCTCATTTATATTCACAAATATAAATGAAATATAAATTCAAACCAAAACCAAATCCAAAAATTCAAGTCCAAATCCAAAATCTTTCCTAAAGTCACTTTGATTTCACCTTAGGGACTTAGCTCAAATCCAATCCAAATCACTTCAAACTCAAGAGATTTTCTCATAGCCCATTTATGTTCTCATTTATATTCACAAATATAATTGAAATATAAATTCAAATATCCAAAGCTAAATTCGAAACTCAAACCCTAATCTAATCAAAATCCAACCTATGCTTCTTCAAGTCAAATTCTTGAACTTAGACAAATCCAATGCAAATCAATCCAAACCTTTGAATTTTCTTAATGATTCAATCAATCCTTCAATCATGAATCCAATTATAAACATAAACTTCAATCACCAAACCAAAACTAAATCCAAAACTAAAACCCAAATCAAACTCATTTTCATCATTTGAACTTGAAATTGTCAAATGAATCAAAACCCTTTGACTCCAAATCACTTACAAATGGATTTATATTTTGATAATAAGTCCATATGTGAGTTCAACCAAACTTGAATCAAGCCTTGATCAAACTAATTGACCCACTTAAGCTCACTTGACTCAAAGTGGCCTAAAGTACCTTTTTTGAGCCAAATTCTAATCCTACCAAAATTGGATTGAACTAAGCCCACCTGAGCCTCACATTGTGAGCAACAATCATCATGAGATGAACAATCACTCAAATTGGGTCAAACCTAAGGGTTGACCAAGTCAACACTTAGCCAAAATGAAACCTAAACTAGCCAAAATCCACCATAAGCCAAATTGATTGAAACCATTGATCAAAACCAATTCATGGTCAATGTTTGAACTTGACCAAGTCATCATTTGAGCCTAACCTAGTCAAATTGGCCACTTGACCCAAGTTGACCCAATTTGACCGAAAAAGTGAAAATGTGTCAAATCTTGATCTAACCCATATTGATTGCACCCAATGGGTCAAATTCATTCTAAACCACTTATTGAACTTGACCAAAGCCTCAATTGGCCAACTAAACCCAACCTAGCCCAATTGACCATGAACCCAACTTGACCTAAATGGTCAAATTGAGCCAAAATCAAACCAAACCAAAATTGATTGAAACCAAAGCTTGCAACACATTTCAAATGACCAACTAAACCTATACTAACCCTTGACCTAACCTAATTGGATCAAATGGGTCAAATTGGTCAACTTAACCCATTTGACCTAAATGAAATCAAATGAACCAAAACTAAATATAAACCAAATTGAACCAAACTAATGATGCCAAAATATTTCAAACGGTCATATGAACTTGACCCAACCCTTGGTTTGACCCAATTTGACCAATTGGTCAACTTGACCCAAATTGACTCATTTTGACCTAAATGGATCAACATGAGCCAAATAACATCAAATCAACTCCAAAATATTTCAAAATTTGGCCCAACCTATTTTCAAACTATTCTAAATCTATCGAAAGTGAAGTTAAATCCAAATGACCATTTTACCCCTAGGTCAAGGGGTAACCCAAAATTTCACTTGGAATTTAGTCAATTCATTTCATCACTTGGCATCCTATTAGTGGACCAAATGGACACTAATGATCATGGTGCACATCAATGAGCTTGGGTCAAACCCAACCAAGGCCAAAATCAACCACCCAATAGAAAATTCTCCACATGAGATCACTCTTCGACTCATGGAAACTTCACCACACCAATCCTCTGCCAAACTTGAATCACATGCCACTGAAAATGGCCTAACCAACTCATTCCATGGGATCAATTTGATCAAAATGGAAAAGGCAAGCTCGACCGTCCGATCTTTGTGGGGGGAGATATACTCCCCCTAATTTACTTGAATTACATTGAGTCACAGTCGATTGAGCTCTAGGAACTCAGAGGAAGCATTGCCAAGCTCTCTCAAGGTTTCCAAAGCTCATTTAAATTCTCCATTTTTGGATTTCTTTAAAGTCGAAATAGGGGAGTTCATTAGAATTTCCACTTGGCTTAATTCACCACCATAGCTCAATTCCTCCTTCGAGCACCTTTTGAGGACTCAATCAAGTTTACCCAAGGTGTTTCCCAAGTGTTCAAGCCATAGGAAGAGGGGTCTAGATCAAAGCTGCAAGCATTTGAAGAGAAGTTTGGCCAATAGGAAGATCCACTCAACCTCAAGCCTTCAAACTTTCAACAGGAGTTCATCTCCACTAGACGAAGCTACCTCGATGGTTGGGAGTGCCAGTGATAGCCTCCGGTGTGGTACTATTCAAAACTGAGCTTGCATTGAAATTTCTTTGGTCATTTGTGAAGAGAAGTGTGACCTCAAGAGAATTTGACTGTTGGATGTCTTGTTTATTCCTTCTTGATGGTGCGTGATCAATCCCTGCCCAATCCAAGCTCAATCAAGCTCGGATCATTCCATGGAGGATGGATGGTTGCCATCTCCCGTAGGTGAGGGCAGGGATGAATTATGGATTGTCCATTCTATGTGTTTTGGATGGACTATCGATTAAAACATGTGAGATCTACTGTTTAATCCCTTTGATACTGCAGGCTTGATCTTGAGATCAGACGGTCCAAGGAAAGCAGAGTGCGGGTTGATGCAAAATGTGATAACTTAAATAACAAATCACACCATGTGGAAAGCAACCGTGACGCATTCCACATGGCAAAGGGATTAGTTATATAATTAGGGATTTAATTATCTAATGAAAACTTCAAAATTACATAACTAAATATAAAAGAATTAGAAAAATACAAACTCAAATGCATTTTGAAGATATTTCAAAGGAGAATAATATAAAATTAAGTTTGATTGATTTTGAGCGGTAAATTTCATGCAATTTGGGTTTTATTGAGAATGTAATTATGTTAATTACTCTAATTTGTCCATTAATTAATTCCAAACTTCTTGGTATGTTTAGTGGGATGACTTTTGCCTCCCTAATTTTCTTGGGATTTATTAAGAATTAATTAAGGAAATTGCTTGATTCACTCATAATCACTCCCTTAATCAATTAAATGATTAATTAACCTATGAAATGATGATAAATTCATTAATTAAATTTGTTAACCACCTTGGAGTGGATAGACTTAGGGAATGAGATTAGGGTGCCTCTTCTAAATCTTTTCCCCAATGTCTATCTCAATTGGATGAAAACTTAATTAATTTATAAATTGATTAATGATTTGATCATTTCATTAAATAGCTTAATTAACCAAACTCAAATTTAAAAATTAATTAAACTTAATCACTTAATCAATTCCTTCTTGGGTAGATGCTTAGGTGTTCAATAATCTAAGTAGCTTAAGGAAATCATATCTAACCCATATGTGTGGGAAGGGTTATGAAAATACTTAAATTAAACCCTTTAGCTTAATTAATCATTAATTGTGAGCCAAATGTATTTGGCCCCCTTCTTACTTAGGTGCATTGCTGATTTAAATTCATTATAGTTTTATGTCATACATTGGCTCATAATTATTTGATTAAATATGTTAAAGTTTTGTATGTAAGGGATAATTAATGGGCATAATGTACACCTTAACCTAAACAAAATATAAAATTAACCTAATAGTTCTAAAAATTAAACTAAAATAACATACACATGTGGGAAACGGGTTAGGACCAGCAAACCTTCTCACATTTCCTAAATTCAAATCAAACTCAAAACAAAATCAAAATTTCCTTAAACCAACTTTGATTCACTTTAAATAATCTTATTACATAGGATTGTCTTTAGGAATTAATTAAGGTGAATGTAATTATATGCTTACATCACTTTATTTCTTTCTTAGAATGCTAAATGGGTATGTCATAGGAAAATCATGCATTCATGTCTTTTGAAAAATCAAATTAAAATAAATATTTCCTTTATGTCAAATTGCATGTTTTGCCTAAAGTAAAAATATGAGTGGCTATTATCACTACTAAATAAAAAAAAAACTATTTTCAAAATTCATAGATCAAAAACTACAAATGAAATGAATGCTACTTATAATTACTTATAAGCTTGCATGTGTATTATTTTAAATCGAAAATGTGAGATGCCTTCTACGCCACCGAATTCAACGATCGCATCAACGAAGACATTAATTAAGACATTCTTAAATACACCCAGCATTGACCGAATTCCAAAGCCGGTAGAGATGGAATTTACAAATGATTTGGAATTCATTCAAATTGAGTGATTTCCAAATACATTGATCGATTTAAAGTGAGAACAACCGCTCCACTCAGTATTTTCAGAATAGCCCATATCCTCTGGTCAGTGGCCACCATCATCTTGGTCACCGCTAGACAAATCTAGCCAACTACCACCAATCACTTTTAAACTCAAAATATACTTTACATTACATTTGTTCTATCAAACAAGAAATAATAAGCTCATATATTTGTAGAATTTTCAATCAAATAAACTAAATTAGTCCAAATATATTGCATTTACTTTACACTGTACTTCTTTTTCAGACAACCAAACATCTCCTTAATGTTATTTCTATTAAATACATGTTTTTGTGAACTATTTAGGATGAAAATGCTGCACAAATTATTTCATAGAATTTAAAAGATAATTTATATTTGTTCTTTAAATTATATTCTTATTTATTTAAAATACAATAAGTACTGCTTCAACTTAAATTATCAATATATTTAAAACTCAATAGTATTATATAAAATCTTCTCAATTAAGAATACTGAAAACAGCAACTTCATTAAACGCACTCTTAATCCTTGATGTCTTTGCAGTTTGGTTTATGTGAAATAGATTGAGAAGTTCAAAGAGCTCGCAGGTTGTAAATAAGTCCTGATAAATGAATTATTAAAAAAACATTTTCTAGCCTAAAGTTCTTGAACAAAGTAAGAATGATATCAAACTGTTAGTTTTTTTTCTTTGTGTGTATATATATAAAGCCAGCTAATCGAGAATGATGGTAAAGTTATCCGATAGCACTATAATGATTTTTTTAATTACCGATTGATTTAACGTAAAATGATGAATTATTTTGAACTTTGAGCAGGTGACACACATTTGCAGCTAAGCAGTTCACCAGCCGCACACGAAGACCTGGTGGCCGGTAGCCAACAAATGCGAATCCAGTTCAAGCAGGAGTCTTAAGAGAAGGAAGATTCCTTTTCTTTAGCTATAAAAGGACCCCTTCAAATCTCTTCTACGACCAGCAGCAATATTGAAATAATTAAACAGTCCAGAGAGCCTCAGAAGCTCACAGCAAAAGCGCAACACTGCCTCTTCTCCCATGAAGCTATTTCATAAAACTGCTTCTAAGTCCACTGAAAAGGAAAAGATGAAGAATTCGAAGTATGAGAAAGTCAAGAAAGAGCTGTCACATGAAGCACATAAAGAGAAGCCAAAGAAAATGGCGAATAAGAAGTTGAAGACGGTGATACCTCACTTCCCAGTTCGACCTCAGATTACATTTCTTTGATTTTTTTTTCTTTTTAATAAAAGTTGTTTAACCTGCTGTGTTTTTAATATATAGCTTGTTTGATATGTTATCTACAAATAAAAAGCTTTATATATGTACAAGAAAATGATGGATCAACATTTATGTACTTGTTATATTAAAGTGTACTAAGTTTATGCATGTTGGAACAGATAGCAGTTTGAATTATTACAAATATGTTCTGTGGAGCCTACCAATATCGATGCTTCTTTAGCAAATTTAGCGACCTTGTTGATATTAAGATGGCGTTGCTCCATTAAATATGTCTAATTTGTAGGAATTTGTGGTAGGAACCACTGCATCTCGTATTTTTTAAAATAAACTATCATTAATCTACCACAGTTATAAGTCCTATATTATTTATTTGATTATCTTTAAAATACATACACTACAGAACTCTTAGGCCTTTCCCCAAGAGATGCATTGTCAAGCATATCTCTCATTCACGCTAAGCCTTGTATATCACAATTTCATATGATAATTAATTAAGTAATCATCATGCAACTACTTAAAACTCAATATATATATATGTTTGTGTGTAGGTTTGTGTGTGCAAGTGCTTGAGACTACGTATTTTTTTGCATGCATACATCTATATGTAAATACAAAGATTAATAAAGAAGATGGACCCTAAGGTATTAAAATGATATTCATAATGGTATCCATACTGAAGCAATATGAAATTCACAAATTGATCGAAATCTCACAACCATTTAAGGCGATTGATAAAAAGGCTAGAAAATAGACTTTGATCCTCAATTTGATCAACACATTGGTTAAAGAAGGAAATTAAGACATTGCCCAAGTGCAACAAAGGACTTCCTTTTTATTGGTAAAGTCATCTGAAAATTTATCAATAAAAGTTAATAAAAAAAGGATACTTGCTTGCTCATAATAATATCCAAGAACATTATTGTCAGCTCATCCATTCTTATGAGATGCTAAATGCATATGAAGAATAGCTTTATAGAAATAAAGAGTGACTTACATACATATCATTCAAGACTTTCTATTTTACATATCTAATACGTAAAAATCATTATTTACATTTTTATCATCTAAAATGCTTAAACACCACATATATACCATTGGAAGACTACTGGAATGCTGCCGTAAGCTCAAATCAAGCTCCGTCATCTCCTCTGTAAACTCTTTTGGATTCCTTGTTATCCTTGTGCTTCAAAGTTAAACACAGGTTTTCTTTTGATGTTTTTGTTTGGTCTCTTCTTCCCATTTTACTTCACTGATATAGAGGGTTTCTTGAAGATCGAAGCTCTTCCATGTCAGTCTTCACTTTTGTCTAACATTTCTTGCATCCTACAATAATATTCTAGTTTAGCAATTTGTTGACCCTCGGCTCCGTCTCCCGCAAGAAAACAGCTCTCGCTCAGCCCGCTCTCGGCTTCGTCTCCTTCAACCACACACGCACACCACAGGCCTCCCTTCCTTGTTCGATTCTTCTCAACCGTTCCCGCTGCTGCTCTCGTTCGCTCAACCACACGCACATCCTCTTTAAAAAAAAAACCGCAAGGAAGCCACATTCACCATCCTTTGGTCGTCCGCTCTCTCGTTTTCCCTTAAGACGTTAGCATCTCCTCCTCTAGCTCCCTCTCTTCTCCCTTGGCATTTCCCCTCTTCCCGTCCGTTTCTTTCTCCCTAGCCGAGCAAACTCTTCCGTCCGTCCCATCCGCACGGTCTCGGCCAAACGAAAGGACCATCTGCCCGTCTTCGTTTGTGTGAGCCAACTGAAGCCCCCTTCTTAATTTTGTTTCCATTTCTCAGTAATTGAACTCCCTCACCCGATCGGCAATTCTCTCCTCTCATTCTTCTCCACATCCCGATTCCTTCATATCAACTGCAGCACTTCTCGATTCCTTCGTATCGAGCACTGCAGCCCAACATTCCTCTTCACATACACAAACCCATCCTTTTCCAGCCGTCGGGAACTTCAATCAAGTTTGGTTTCGCGCACGAGGCAACTGCACTACCCTCTCATTTTTCTCCTCAAAAATAGAAAATGAGATTTTTTTTCCAAAAAAAGTGTGATTGGTGGATGTGTAGGAGTATAATTTGCGAATGTTGTAGGAATGTATGAATGTGTGAAAATTACTTGTAAATGTGTATTTGCTTCTTTCTGCATATTCGAAGGCCTCTTCATGTTCATGGTGCGGTGAGATAAAATTTTGTGGTGTAAAGACACCGCTTCATCATCAAAGCGTATCGAGTGAGTCAAAACTATTAGATGTTGCTCCTCCTATGTCGAAATGCTATCAAAATTTTGACTAAATCTAAGACTTAGAAAAAAAGAAGAGAATAATTTTTGCATAAATATTTGATTTTATGCATTTGAAGTTATGCTCATGATGATGATAAAATTGGTCAAGTGCTTTAATACACTAACCACGGATAGGCCAAAACAATTGATGCCATCAGGATGACGCCGGAATCCCAGAAGTGTCGAAATTTCATCAAGTTTTTGAGACTTAAATTTAAAATTAATGGTGAAACATAAAGTCTTTAAACAAAATAAATTCATAAAGATTGAATTTAAATGGGCACCATAAGTATTTTTATCATGTAAGAGTATACTATGTGAAAATAGGTTCATTCACTTAGTTCGTCACCAAATGAATGCTACAATTTTGTTGCTTCATAAATTAAAACAAACAAAGAAAAAAAAAGGCTTATAAGATTCTATGCAAGTCAAAATCCATATAGGCTTTGAGCTAGAACCAACCCTTCTCCCTCTTCATTGCTTCTATGAACAATTAGATCTTTGCAAACTCTTAAAAGGATTCAAATAACATAATAATAAGAAGCATTCTAGCCTCCGATTTATAAAAATGAAAAGGGAATGTGGAGTTCACATGTAACTTAAAATAATAATTGATGATGGCGTGCTTAATAAACGTTATTACCTTATGAAAATATACTAAGTGAAGGTGAATTTAGTCACTTAATTTATTGCTAAATGAATGCTTAACTCGTTATTTAATATGTTCAAACAAATGAGGATACTTTAAATGCAAGTGAAACTTGGCGTGGCAAATGCCAAACTCATAAGAGACTTATAATAAATTTGAAGTCTAGTTTTCAAATAAATATAAAACTTGATGTGGAGTTAAGGAGGAATATGAATGTGACTACGAAGCTAGCCAATAAACATGAATATGATTAAAACAGTAGACATTGGGGTTATTACAACTTATTTCAAGTGAATTAAAAATGCAATTGAACACAATTGAATATGGAGAACTTATATGAAGCTTGATAGCTTACTTCTGAGCAAGAGTAGGTTCTGACATCTCACAAATTAACATGAATAAGATTTTTCTTGACTATTTAAAGTGTCAAATTCATGAATAAATAGCAAGCATGAAATATAATTAATTGAACATCAAGATAACTACGTTCTATATTGAATGAAATGAAGACCTTAATTTATTGTAGAACAGCAGGTGATTGATGATGAACCTAAAAGTCAATTCTAAATTGAGAATGAGAGTTCATAAGAAGTTCGATAACTTGCTTACAAGCACAAGTACAATTAAAGAGCTCGCTAAAGAGTATGAACCTACCATTAAAGTTTAGAGATTCAATAAATAAATTTAATACAAGCAAATATGCAATATTTTGAATTGCAAATAGAAACTTAGTTCTGCTCCAAATTCACCATCAGATCTACAATTCTTTGTATAAGCAGACAGAAGATGATACTAAATTAAATTCTCCATGAATTATGGAGCTTCTTTCAATCCAAAGATTAGAAATTTTATTCTAGTTATGATTTTCAAAATCAATGATTTCATTAATTAGATGAAATTATCTAAGTCATAAATGCATGCATGTGCTCGGGCATGGAGATTTAAAGTACAAATTTTAATGTTTGAAAAGGCTGCACAGGCTAAGTTGGAATTAAATGAAAATATAAAATTAATCTTATAATTTAAACATAAAATTATCTGAACTACTAAAACCCGCATGGGCCCCGATATTATGCTGAATGTTTATATTCAAGTGTTTGAGGATCCGGGTTGCTCCGCTTGGTCTTAGATTGGTTTATAAAACCTATAAATCCAATTATTATAAGAATTTCAACTTATTAAAACATCTGAGAAGTTAATTTTGTCATGTGGCAGTAGGTTGATCTTCTATTAGGAGCTAAACAGAGTTGATAGGATCTAAAGTTCTTAAATATATTCGATTCAATCAATTAACTATTCCGATGATGGCTGTGTTGAATGAAGATTTCAACTGGAGGGATACTTCCATCAAAATATGATTCTAATTTCAAATCAAATTAACTCAAATTAAGTATCAATCTAAAAATACTTAAATAAAATTCAATCTCTAAAAACTTAAAGCTAAAATCTAATCCACCTTCCACAACTGTTTGTTAAAGGTGATAAATTAAGAAAACTCTAACTCACAATGGAGTCAATGTCAAATCAAGTGTTCTACTATGTTTACTCTCAATCAATCTCATGCTAGTAAGACATGACACGTGTCCTCTACGTGTTGGCCAAGAAGCTTCACATATGATGCGATTAAGTCTTTTGATCAGGTGGTTGCTACCAAATGGAACTATTATATTACAATCACAACTGTAGCTCGTATGCTCCTTAATGGATCCGCCCTTTGAGTTGTGAATCATAGGGTGCACCTGATAGGAAAAAAAGCTCTCTATCAACTAAAGTATGCTTAAACCTATCTCCTTAGACAAATATCACCTAGGTCTATAAGAATTTCTTGGATGACGTAACCCATGTGTTGCTGATAAGGATCCTTCGATCAGGTTGGGTTTTCTATCTCCTCTGACTAAGTAGACTAGGGACAGCGACAGCCCAGGATGACGGAACCATGGGATCTAGATTGGGCATATCATCATTCCCCCAACCATCCACTTTAAGCTAATAATGATGAATTTCATAATCTTAAATTTTAAACTCCATATGCTGCTACTATACGCTACGCATTTAGCGATCTAACGTCTAACCTTAATCAAAAGTTCTCTCTCACTTATTGAGAGGAGTGATTAACTATAAGGGCTTGCACTTATAGGAAACATAAAACTAGATCTAAAGTCCTCGCAAAATGAGGGTGAAATATCTAGGTAGTGTCTTATCTACTATTTCATCTGCATTCTAAAAATTACACACTTAAGCCATACTCTTCTTTAATTGTTGAGTGGTTGGTGGTGAATTTTTGGAGCCCACAGATTTCAGGCGACTCCTCAGGGGACATGATTCTCTTCCCATCTTTGGCTAATCATATACATGCTATAGTAGCATCAAAATATTTAAAAATTTAAAATAAAAAATGATGATTTAAAGGTGTAATAAATTCAAATTATTAATATATGAGGCTCTATATTGAATGAATTATTCTATAGAGTATATTTTTATTATACTATTATTTTGTTCTGTAGTACCTCTGCATTTTGAAAGTATGAGATCAAATACTAATTTCTAATTACTAATCCTCATCTTTCACTTTTGCAGAATGGATTTACAGAGCACTTCTTTCATTGTTCAGCTAGGACATGGTGCAAGAATTTGCTTAGCTAATGCCACCATCAACACAAGGGAGATGTTGGAGCTACCATTTAATTTTGTAGCTTGAATTTTCTAGCTATCATAGCTACAACTCTTGAAGTACTCACCCGTGGTGCATTCGTCTGAGATTATGCTAGAAAGTCTTAGTTTATTAAAGCTCGTACTCGTCTTGCTTGCCAACCAGTTTAGTAACCAACTGCTGTTAAGGAGTTCTCTCAATAGAGAACTTCAGTTTTTGAAAGATTAGATCAATCTAAAGGCCCCGTGATGAAAAGAACCGTCAATGGGCAAACTGTGTCTTTATTGACTCATGGTACAATTGTTTCACCAATTGAAACTTTTGTACCTAGAAAGAATGATCATGAAGCTTTCTCATCAGAAAGCAAGTTAACCAGAAGGCAAAGAAGAAGAAGAAATGTTGAGCTGAGGGATCAGCAGATCCTACCTGAATGACCCAATGAACAAACAATATTGTCACTAGAAGCGAGTATTCCTACCCATACAACTTTGATAATCTAAAATGGGTAAAAAAGAATAGCTCTATTGGTGAGGTGAAGTAGTCTTTTTGAACTCAACAACATCAAGCTCCACCACCACAGAGGAGACAACCTGAAATGTTGTTCGCTAGAATACACAATGTTCTTAAAGTGGCCAAGGAAAGAGGCTTAATGAAAAGAAAATTTGTGAGGTGATAATGAAAAAATACTTACGCTAAGGAGTCATCTCTTATGGTAACTAGTCATCGAGCCAAGTATGGTCAGAGTCACTACTTGAGCCAATGCTCATAGTCTCATACACATCATCATCTGTGGCACTTTAAGACACATATGGTTCCTCTGATTGATAAATAATATTATCGATAGATGTGTAATTCCAACACATACTTCAGTAACACGACACACATCACCACAAAAAATTAACAATGTAAGTTGGGAAAGATAAGCAAGGTATTACTTGAGAATCATTTCATCAAAGTTGTTTTGTGTCATCAAAGGAGCAGGTGTGATGAAATCCTGTGTATGGGTCGATGGTATATTGATTGGTCTTAACATTGGATCAGTTAATATGGATGCAACATTAGCATCTTCATCGCTCACATATAACACTAATATATAACGAGAAGCTTCATTTAGTACAACGTCAAAAATTTCATCATCAGAAATAACAGACACTATAAATCCATTACCCATCGGCTAGTGACATGTCGAATTAATCAGACGCTCAATCAATGTGTATTGATCTCATAATTCTTGTTTTCAAATCCAATTAGGTGCTTTGTCTCAGAACCTTAATTGGACGATTTCGACCACCTATATAACTTGGAATGAACTGGTTATCGGCACTTAGTTTGCCTCCGTAGAATAAGATCAACATAACCAACTCTCTACTCATTCATGACAAGCTGAGTTGAGGTGAATTAAATATCTAAAATATAATCAACCACATTAGGATTACGTACATTTAAAAATACTTTGTACAAACAAATATTTTCATGAATATATTAAGTTTGCATTTTATCTGCAAGACTTAAGCCAATGATCCACCTAAGAAATAGGCCAAATGCTACTGTAGTGGATTTTTTTTGAACGCATTAAGCCTAATGCATTCCTTCACTTCAACCATCCAACATGAATCCTACTAATATCTTTCCAAATTATTTCACAATCATTTCGAACAATAGACCTAACATATCTTAAACGTTCACACTTTTTAATGATGTGATCACACAAATTTACAACACAAATCTCTAAACCACAAGCCCAATCTCTAAACTAAAACTTAAACCAAATTCTAACAATGCAACCTAATCAATTACAAATTAAAAAATTAGAGATTTACCGTGCGTTTACGAAGATCGGCGTCAATGTGCGTTGCGAACCACAGAAATAGCTGTCGTAAACTCCCCTAAAAGCAACGGAGCCACCGGAAGCATCACCAAAAACTTCCCTAAAAGAAACGAAGCTGCCAGAAGCATCGTCGAAAGCCAATGTTGGGTTCCTCGGGCTGTCGGACGAAGATGAAGGCTACCTAAGCGGGATGCGGTTGGCCACAAAATAGGCTTTGGAAAGGCTTGCGATGATGGGAGCTTGGTTGTCCGGCAATGGCGGCGTCGGACCCGGGCGAGGGTGGGAAGGCTCAAAATCGGACTCCACTTGGTTGCGAGACAAAATCTATGGAATGGCGTGCGAATGGGGTCGTGATCGGCCCCTTTTCATAACCTAAGTTAGTCGCCTATTTTATGGGCGATTAGCTCTTAGTGTTACAGAGCTAGTCGCCCGACACGTCGGAGCCTATGTGGCAAGCTAGTCACCCTTAAATGGGCGACTATACTTATATCTAAAATTTTTTAAGATACTTAAATTACTAATTATGTTTTAAACCATACTTATTTTTAAAAAATTGTCTATAATAGATGATTAAGATGGTGAAGTGAACTTAAAAAATAAAACTCTAATTTGTTCACATGGGCAGGTCTATAATAGACATTCAACAGTGTTATGGGATTAATATGACGCAGTGAACCAAGTGGAAGCTCAATAGTTGGAGGCTTGGGCGGAAACACCACCAGCTTTGTAAGTGCTCAGAGGAAGAAACATCCCTTCTAGCTTGTTTAGAATGACTCTTAAGTCTCTTCTCGAAGACCTAATGCTGAGTTTGATTTCTTTTAGAGAGGAAGCGAGCCATGAATTGATTTCCACTTTATTCATAATAGCCTGCCAACTTTATCTATTGCATCATGTTATTTTATTATTCTTCTTTCTTAGTTTTGTTGTGATTGCTAGCAAACATATATTATGGTGTAAATTTAAGATTTTAGCAATTTTTCTCTTTTAAATTTGATCATCTTTCATGCCTTTCCTTCTAATTAGTTATTATGTAGTTTTTAAAAAACTCGTATTTTATATGGGATACATTTAGGAATATATTAAAAAAGATATTTTTGCTAATATTTGAACTATTTATCTATTTATTTTTAGTTATTACTTGAAGAAAGAAATTGTAGGTATATATTTCTATATGAGAAAAAAGATATTTTAATGAATATATTTAATGTTTTCAAAATTTAAAGAGCAAACATTCTCATATAATAAAATTTTCATTAATATACATTTTAATTATTTTCTTCAAAAATTTCAAAGAAAATATTTCTTAAAACCACTAATTCTAATTCAAAGTTTGGTTAAAAATATAAGGTATTTTTAAAATTAGTAATTTTTCCCCTCTAAAAAAATTTCTTAACTCTGCTGTCGTCCATCTGCCAATTGAAGTCAAAGCTTCTTTCATAATTAATTCATTAAAGCTCTTGATTGGAGTCCACAATGATTATAACTTTTGTTGTATATATATATTCAACTCCTTCAAATCAAGCAATACCTGGCTTTGTTGTATTGAATGAATTATATGGATGAAAATAAAGAGAAAATAATAATAAAATGATAAAAGAATTGATCGGAAATTATTTTATTTTGCTTGTTTCATTGATGATCAAATCACTTTCTATATTTTTCTTAAGCTCAACTTGTTGAGTTGATCAATTTGATTATAAATTTATTAAAATTAGAGTTAAAATGATTTTGAATTTGACTTCAAAATCATCTAAGTTGATATGCATTTATATTTATTGTGCTTAATCAATCTAGCCCTTCATATTTTTGGTGACTGGTTTCTCGTGACATTTTTATTTACATGCAAAGCTTCCTTACTTCAAAAATATTTCTACATGGCGATTCAGATGCCTGTAAATGAAAATACGCTTTCATAAAAAATGATGGTTTAGTTTTCATTTAATTTTATGAGTGAAAATAAAAAAATTAATATCTTATAAAATTTTGAAAAGATATATAGAATTAGAAATAAATAATGGTATTTAACTAAATCCATTCAAATATCAAAATTTACAGATTTTATTATTTTTAAATTATGACCTCTGATTTAATTAAAAAAAAATGAGTTAACTAGTTATGGATTAAAATGCTTAATGGTGCAAAGCTTTAAAAATTTTTTTTTCTCATTCAGATAGATACCCCCAATATCGCTATTCGGCCCAAAACTGTTCAATCAGCAAATATTTTCTTTAAAAAAGAAAAAAAATTTGAAGGCATGCAATGGAGGACTGTTTCTTAGTACACAGAGATGATATAGTTCAACCAAAGGCACACACAACAGCTTGTATTGGAATTTACGCCCATGGGATCACCCGCTCACTTACAATATCTATAAACACAGAGACAAACCTCATTTGTAAATGGCTAAACCATAATGAATGGTACAGTTGACGCATCGAAATATACATTTCAGAAGCTGAAGATGACTATGTAAAGGACAAGGTTGGAGAATCCATTGGTGTAGCAAAGGCGGAGACGATGGGGCATAATTGGATGATTTAGTGTGCTGTTTGGGTGAAATCTAGAGAAGTAATAGTTTTCTTTGTGGGTATGAAAGGGGAGTAGGAATCAGTTTGAGTAGTTCTACTTAAAGTTGATGTGTTAACTGTGCTTACACAGTTTTAATTAAATGTCTATGCTTGCATTCTAGTGCACCATTCTACTACGGCATATAGAGGCAAATACATTGATGGACAAGTTTTGATATGAAATGGTTAAACATATTGATCATTATTATATTTTCCTCGATTAAATCATAATATTTTTATGTGTTTAAAGTTCATTTTTCACCGATTTTTTGAAAGCAACAAAATTGTGAAATGCTTCCGATTTAGTTTTAAATGATTCATGTCGTTGTTGTTTGACAAGTTTTATGATGATTGGTGACCAACTAATGCAAATCTTTACTTTTCTCATTTGAGAGTTTGGACCCATCAATGAAGTATTTGAAAATGAGAATTTGACACTTAATAAGACACAATGGAGAAGAAGGATGCATATAGCTGACCTCATGAAGTCAGACTAAGGTTATTGTTGTTGTTTTATACCCAACTATAATGATAGAATTCATCACAAAGTAAAATATAATAGCAATATCTTGAGTAAAAATAATCAGTGGGCCTCAAACCACTAATGTTTCAAGTTCCCAAGATTTATAAGTAAGAGTATAAGATTCTTCAAAAAGCAATCTATAACTTTTTACAACTTGATTGAGATTACTCAAAAGTACTGGAAATACATCAAGAATGAAATTAATTTGCTAGTAAAGAGAGAGTTAAGGAAAATAAATGCCTAGATAATGATGTTGGATATTAAATTTGATATTATTTGGGCTTCGAATGATGAGCTCATATTTTAGATTACTCTATTCTAGAATGATCGATGGGAGCAATCTAGAATTATATTCTCGGGTGGTCTATTAGAAGAGTCTAGAATAGGTATTAATTGACATTTATATTATAGAATGTAGAAGAGAATTCAAAAGAGCTATTTGTAGCCATTGGATCAAAATGTGTTGTCACAATCTTATGTAATGACCACTAGTATAAATAAAGGAGTCATCCTTGTGTTTGTATCTAGTAAAGAAAAGTGTGAGAAAAAATATTAGTAGCTTCTTCCTTCCAATTCATCGTCTCTCCTTATTCTTTTCTTTGTTCTAAAGTTTTTTTTTTCATTCTATAAAGTGGTGAGCATTAGGTTGTGAGTTAGGGAGATGGCGAATGGCGGCATTGTTTCCTTCCAAGTCCTAATGCTTAAGATAAGTGACTACGACACTTGAAGCATCATGAAGAAGACACTTCTTGGAGCACAAGATGTTTGGGAGGTTGAGGAAAAAAGCTATGAAAAGCCAAGCAATGAGTTAGTTCTATCCTTCATGCCAAAAGAATAGTTTAAGATAAAAAAAAAAAGAGAGACAAAGAAGCTCTCTTTCTTATCTACCAAGCCTTGGCTGAAAATGATTTTGTAAGATCTCAAGTTCTACTTCGGCAAAGCAAGTGTGAGAGATGCTCTAAGTCACATATAAGGGAGAAGAGAAGGTTAAAAAGGTCTGAACTCAAACTTTAAGAAGCCAGTTTGATGCCTGTGGTGAATTATTTATTAGAATTCTTCATCTAATTCTTCTGAAGGAGAAAAGAAATTAATGAAGAACCAAAAATATTCTCAAACACTTCTTGTGTTGGACACCAGTAGATCATGATGTTTCTTATTAGGGAAACATTGAGGAATGATGTATTATCTTAGAGTCATCATCCTACAAATGGACTTAATCATCTTAATAAGGATTCCTAAGGACTATGGGTCTTCATAATGTACCAGAGATTCTTCCCCTACTTTACATAAAAAAGTAAAATAGGGTTTATTTTAAACCGGGTTCATTAAGTTCCCTGTGTAGGCAAGCCCCATAGGTAATTACATCCTATGGAATGAGATTCCTTAAGAATACTCTCGATTAAGGTAAATGATCATTTTTTTAAAGATTTTAAAGATAAGACTATCAATCAATTGGTTTATTTTTAGAAGATCAAGTGGGATTGAACAAGAGGAGGGAGTTATTATCGAAACCAAAGGAAGATGAGTAGGAGATGATTATGATACTAGGAAGCCTAGTAAGCATCCCAAACTATCTTGTGGGCTTTTATATTTTTGAAATTGAGGGGAATTATTTATTTGAGTTGAATTTTTATTTAGAAATCTAGGGCTTACAATTCCATAACACAAGATCATCAAAATGCCTAAGAGGTGAGGATTTATGCTTATAGCCCACACAAGAAAGTAGCGACCTCTGAACCTAAATCTAGGGAGCTTTGGCGAGGGCCAATAGCATGACTTAAATCTAAGGCGAAAATGAGTATTTGGTTTACCTCCACAAGAGAGGATAAATCACCCAACTGTTGGACTTACAACCACCTAGGGGTGGCTGCCAACTAACTCCTCCTACGATTTTAAATACATGTAGGCAAGTCATATGCTTTTGCAAGATAGCTAGGCTATTATTTATTTAGAAAGAGACCAAGTCCTTAAACACACTCCCTAAGAGACTAGATCATGTAGGGCATGATTAATAACTTAAATCTAATGCAAATTTTTATTATGTTTATTTTCATTTTGGACAATCAATTTGACACAAGCTTTAGGATTCATATGCCTAATGCATGACAAATTAGATTATGGGCCAAAATCAGCAAGAAAAGAAGTGCATTTCCACCATGGCTCTCAAAGGTCAAGCTAAATTTTCTGGCAAAGGTGGAAGCCCTCCATAATAAGAGTGAAATAAGATTCTTTTTATGCATGATGTGAATACATATAACATCCAGCTAAGGGATTACTAAATCTTTTATCTTGATTGGGTTCAGGTTAACAAAATCTAAAAACCTATGAGTTTCAAATTAGTGAAATATCTTAGAAATTGATTGTGTCAAGTGGTAGTATATCTAATCGTCTAATAATTAATTTTTTTAATCAAATTAACCCAAATCAAATATCAATCTGAAATTTCTTGCATGGAATTCTATCATTAAAAGCTTAAATTAAAACTCAATCTATCTGTCTTTCGAAACTATTTGTCGAGGGTGACAAATTAAGAAAACTCTAGCTCACAAAGGAAGTCAATGTCAAATCAAGTGTACTGTTATATTCACTCTCAATCATTCTCACGCCAAGTAAGGACGGACCTGTCCTCTGACCGTGGGTTTGGCCAAGAGTTCCACGATGAAGTAGAAGTTATGACCGAGTCCTCGATCGAGTGGTTTGGCCGCTCCATTATATATTTACGTAAATTCATATGCTTCCCAATGGCTCTCGCTTCAGTTGTGAGTAGAATCATGAGTATACTTGATATATCAAACAACCCTTTGTCAGCTAAGGTAGACTTAAGTCTGTCTCCTTAGACAAACACCACCCCACGTCTACAATGATTTCTTGGATGACGTAACCTATGTGTTACTGATAAGAATCTTTCGATCAGGTTGGATCAACTACCTCCTCTGATTAAGTAGACAAGGGACCGCGACTGCCCATGATGATAGAACCATGGGATCTAGATCGAGCACGTCATCATTCCCCCAACCATCCGATTTAAGCGGAAATGATGAATTTCATAATTTTAAATTCTAAAACTTCATATGCTACTACTATACGCTACACATTAAAACGACCTAACGACTAGCCTTAATCGAAAGTTTTCTCACTTATTGGGAGAGGTAATTAACTATAGGAGCTTGCTATAGGAAACCCAGATCTAAAATCCTCACAAAATGAGGGCGAAATCTTTGGGCAGTGTCTTATCTACTATTTCATCTGCCTTCTGAAAATTACACCGATACTTAAATCACACTCTCTTCAATTTAATATTGTCGAGAGGTAGTGACAAATTTTCAAAGCCTACATTAGTTCCTTAGTATCCTCATTTGTAAAAGCTAGATTGTCTCCAGTAAGCTGCCCAGAAACATATATGAGATCATCTTTCTTCAAATGGCAAGTAGCAATTTCAGCCAAGTCTCCACGAGAAAACTATGTGGATCCAAAACCGTGAGGTGTCCTTGGGCATCCCCATGTTCTCATTAACAAAGATTGAGGCAGAAGCGTAAATTCTATCGGAAAGCTGTTGTAGCTTCATGTGTCAATGGTACCCACGAGGTGGATGGAGTTAGCGTCCTTCAGCTGAAAGGGGATCAAGCTCGGCCATGGAAGCTCCGACAAATTTTTCGCTGGCTCAACTGGAATGTCGGCCTTGGCTTTAGTCGTTTAGTCGTGGTTTCTGAGCTCTTCTGATACGTTCTTACTACCCGCTCGGTGGAAAAGGGGAAAGAATGGAAGACGGTCAAATGGGATGATAGGTGGGATCGTCCCTGGAGACCTGGTTAGAAGAAATGGACAGATGAGGGAGAAGACTTAAGGGCAGACCAGAGGCAGAGGTTTGCCTGAGGGATCTGCTGCAGTGGAGTTCAGCGGCAGTGTAAGAGGAAGTAGCGAGCTGAGAGGGGTTGGTTTGCTGCATAGAGGAGATGAGGACGGCAAGAGAGAGAGACTATCGCCGATAGGATGAGGGAGATGGTTGGGTGGAACGACGAAATGCCATGAGTGATGAGAGCTGCATCGCATTCGTGGATATATATATATATATATATATATATATATTTTTGATGCCCCTCTAGGAGATGGCGTGCACTAGAATTAATATTAGGGTTAATTTTTAAAATAAGTATGATTTAAAATATAATTAGTAATTTTAAGTATCTTAAAAATAAAATTTAGATATAGCTATAGTCGCCCGTTTAACGGGTGACTTTAACTCTACATAATTTGATAATGACATCCGCTGTTAATGTATCTTCGGATGACATGATATTACATATTAGTTTATTAAGTAACTATTTTTTAAAAATATTTTTTTGTCATTTGGTTGGATTTTGATTTAAATATTAATAAATAGTTTTTGAAATTTAATAAAATGGTATATTTTTAATGATTTTACATATTTTTACAAATTTTTGATTAATTACTAGAAAAATATAATTTAAATAGCTTTTTATTTAATTCCAAATTTATTTATATATAACCTTGAGTCAATTATAAATAAATATATTTTTAATGATTTGCACACAAGATCAAAATTTTGTCCTAAATAAAATAAATATTAATATTTAGTCTAATATCTTAAATGATGGATATAATATCTTGATCATTAGTATATATAAAGAGATCTATATACGCATTAAATATATGTAAGAAATCAGGGAAAAGTTGTTTCCTGGTGGATAATGATAATTATTACAGTCAATTATTATCGTTATATATATATATATATATATATATATATATATATATATATATATATATATATATGAGGTTAAAGAAATTTTCTCTAATAATTCATGTAGTTTCACACTTTTCATAATATCATTATTTTTTAATAAAAAAAATCTTTATCTTAAACAAATTTAGATTAAGTAAAAAACATTTAAACTATATATCTATTAATTAATCAATTACTTGTGATAAAAAATATATAATGATCATTAAAATAATGCTTATTTAAAAAAAATTTCTTCATAATAAAAATAAATTAACAAATTCATATATTTATGTAATTTGAGATAAAATTTAATAAAATATTGATAAAATTTATATAAAGATCGGAAGGAGGTAGGCTTAAATGATAGATAATAATTGGGACAAATCCACTAGAGTATTTTAAAATAATAATAATTCTGTAGATTTAAGCAGGACGACTTTAAAGTCATTATAAATCGGATTTGTGTGGCGATTAGATTAGATCTAGCCGGTGATTACGTCGTCCCAGTCAAAGCGTCGTAGTTAAAAGCGTTATAACTATATCTCAATTTTATTTTAAGATACTTAAATTATTAATTACGTTTTAAAACATATTTATTTTAAAAAAAATTCCCTTAATATTATCCCCTTTTTGTTTGGGCCGAGGAAGGATGGGTGGGATGAAATAGAACGACGGGGAACAGTGTACGCTAAGCCGAAAATTCTGGGGTTGGACGAAAGAATCCGATGATGGCAATTTCTTAAGATAAGATTATGCACATTTAAATTTCAAATCAGCTAAAGTATTAATATACTTGTATTTCGGTTAAAGGCCCGCCTATCTCACATAACCCAATAAATTAATCTAATTTTAGATTTTTGTTTTTGTTGTTTTAATTTTTTTTTGTCTTATATTGCATGTATATAAGTCTAAGACATATTAAATTAAGCAATAATTTTCATTAGTTCAATTTTACTATAACAAATATAAATATAACATAATTCAATTTTTTATCACTTATATATATAATTAATTGATTATTTAAATATACATATTAATATTAATATAAAATCAATTTATTTTGATGAATTCACATAATAGTAATATACAATATATATATATATATATATATATATATATATATATACTATATATATATATATATATATATATATGATTTACAACTAATTATGCTGCTATCTAATGTAAATTAATTTTATCTTTAGTTTTAATTTTAAATTAATGGGTTCAATTTTATCTTTTAAGCTCTTGTTTTCTCTCACATTTTTTTTAAATTCATTATTTTCATTGTCTCGAATTTAGTATTGATTGAATGAGATTCTTCGTGCGACAATCTCATACAATATGGGAATTAATTTTAGATAAATTTGGCATTCCGCAACACAACAATAGTGTGCTGAGCAGAGATCGGCGATATCGAATTTGTGATAATTTTAGCGCAAAAAAAATACTTCGACATCTGTCGCATGATGCTCACGCACTCATCGAATCGAGACAATCTCCATTGATAGATTTTGATGTTTTGATGCTATTAGACTAATCAATTTCACAAACGAAGATCATTTGAATATTGTTACAGAATCCTGACTTTGATATGCACGTAGGTCCGTCGATGACTCTCTTTCTTGATTGGTCAACCATTAGATTATAAAGAATATATATTTTGAATACATTATAATGTATTTAGAATATATTATTGCGTCTAGAAAATCGATTCGGTAGAGTAAAGTTTACACCTTAGCTTCTTTGGGGAATCCAAAGACACACGTATTTAAAAAAGCGAACAAGAAAACTCGGAATTTTACGTGGAAACCGAAAAGAGGGAAAACCACGGGGCCAGCCTGAAAATCTTCCACTTTGTATTTCTTTTAGTAGGATTTTCTCGATGGGATTATATAATAGTATGTAAGAAGAACAATTCTTAGTAATACGATGTTGACGCAGCGATGTTGGCGATGACGATGTTGTCGACGATGTTGTCGACGATGTTGGCCGATGATGTTGGCGGCGATGTTAATGACGATATTGGCGATGTTGGATGATGTTGATGATGATGGCGATGATGGACGATAGATGATGATGGATGATATGACGGCGATGATGGCAGCATGGTCGGCGGCGGATGGCGGTGGGCGGCGGCGGTGGTTGACGATCGTCGAGTGGTGCACGATTGTGCTTGGAGGATCTTCAAGCTTTAGGGCTCTCTTCTCTCTCTTGCTTGGGCTCCTCATATGAGGAAATGGTATTTATAGGTGGAGGTGGCGTCTGTAAATACATGCAAAACCCGTACCACTCCACTTCATGGACGGTTCAAAATGATCCCTTGATCATATGATGTATTTTGTGTATTTGAATGCTCAAATGATGGCGGAATTATGATATCTTGGGCTTGTTAGATTGGCTCGTCAAGATGCCGATTTGACTATAAACACTCAATATTTAAGAGTGATTAATAATTGTTTGATCTCGGTTAGTCTTGATTCGATCGATTGCTTTTACCAAGATTCGTCTTGGTGGAATTTTCAGTCATATCGGTTCTCTATTTTTGGATGATATTATCTCAATCATCCAAAAATATATATCAAATATTTGAAAATAGCGGTCGTCAATGAAATTTGCGGTCCTTTAACCATACATTTTGAGAGCGTATCTTCACGGGAGCATAAGATTATGACCATGAAGCGGGTGTAGGTGGATGTATCGTATGCGTGGCACAATATTTGAGTTATGGACTCATCACGACATTCTGGCTTGAGCACTGAGGTTTGAGTTGGATTATGCGAAGGCTACGAAATTTGAGTGGTCTTGATTTCATGGTGAAGAAAGGTCTGCGAGCCTTTGTGGTCAAAATAGGTGGACGAGTATGGAAAGGCTGGGCAGACTTTTCGACATGAAACAGTCATGAGGGCATGAGCAGGTGGTAGCTCTGGTCAGCGTAATTCGACGATGGGATGCATCTCTTTGAAGCAGGTGTCGATCATTCGCGATCAAGGTGGGTCTGGGCAGCGGGTTCTTGAGCTGCGGCGCGGAGTGGGCGAGAACGGGCAGGTGTAGTGGTAAACGCCGTAGCCCTCACTAAACCTATGACGCGTGGCACGCGTCCCTGGTGATCCATTTTGGCGTTTTCACCCTTTTGACGTTTGGCGATTTTGAGCAATTTTGAGCAGTTTTGGGCGATTTTGGGTGATTTTGGATGCTTTTTTACCCTTTTGCCTCTAAAAAGGGGTCTATAAAAACCCCCCTAGGGCTAAGGGAGAAGACACCTTCTCTTCTTCTTGAGAAGGTCATTGGCGATCACAGTTCAAGAGCTCAGTTTTCCTCGAAAGAGGTGTTAACTAACCTCGTCGGACCACGGGTTTGATCAAGACCCTTAGTTCATATGGCAAGACTCAGTTTCTCGAAAGAGGTGTTAACTAACCTCGTTGGACGAGGGTTGAGGATCAAGACGTAGTTCAAATGCAAGAGCTCAGTTTTCCTCGAAAGAGGTGTTAACAACCTCGTCGGACCGGCCGTGTTGAAGCGATCAAGACCCGTAGTTCATACGCAAGGCTCGATTTTCCGCGAAAGGTGTTAAGCGACCTCGTCGGACCGGCCGGGTTGGAGATCAAGACCGTAGTTCATATAAAGGCTCCGATTTTCCTTAAGAGGTTGCGACCTCGTCGGATGCGTTGAGGCGATCAAGACCAGTTCATCGCAAGACTCGATTTCCCAAAAGTGTCAGCGACTCGTCGGACCGACCGGGTTTGGGCGATCAAGAGCGAGGTTAGCGATGCGATGATAGTGGCCGACATTAGTGGATGTGACTGCGATGATGAGCCGGATGATACGATGAAGCCGAGTGAGCCGCGATGGTGAGCGGTCGGCGGTAATAGCTATAGTGGTTTGGCCGGAGTGGTCAGCAACAGCGGCAAGTCAGCGATAAGCAGTCGGTAGTAGCGAATGGCGGCAGCGATAGTTGATCAGCGAAAGATACGGCGATGATGGAGTAGCGGCAATGTGATGCGAGTGATACTTTGATGGTTGGCGGCCGATGTGGTGGTCGGCAGCAGCGGCAGTAGCGGCACGGCGTCAGTAGCGGTGGATGGCAAACGGCGATAGTGGTAGCCGGAATTGCCGGCGATAATTTTTATCGAGGTTATTTGTCGAGTGTGACTTGATAGCGTTAACGATGGCGTTAACTATGTGGAAGAGGTTGCATTGAATCGGCGAGATTTTGACCCAAGGTTGTTTGTCGAGTGTTACGATGACATTAACATATGGAAGAGGAATTAGTGAATCGAGATTTTGACCAATCCAGGTTGTTTGTGAGTGTTACGATGACATTAACTATGGAAGAGGTCGAATTGAATCCGAGATTTTGACCTATCAGGTTGTTTGTCGGTGTTACGATGGCGTTGTTAATGTGGAAGAGGTTGAATGAATCGGAGGATTTTGACCTATCGAGGTTATTTTTTGTCGAGTGTTATGGCGTTAACGTGTGGAAGAGGTTGAATTGAATCGTGAGGATTTTTTGACCGAGGTTGTTTGTCGAGTGTTACGATGGCGTTAACTGTATGGAAGAGGTCGAATTGTCCTTTTGACCTATCTAGGTATGTCGATGTTACTTGGCTTCTTTGTATGGAAGAGGTCGATCAAGTCCCCTTTGGATTGATCATGCCCTATTGAGATACAATATGAGTTGTATATTTCTCAAGTGGGAGGATTAAATAAATAAGAAATAAGCTTATAAGAAAAATTCATAAACTCATTACTTTGATAATGTCAGTGATATAATATTGTCATAAGATAACTTAACAAAATGGACGAGATACATTTTTAGAGAGAGTCAACAAAGGACAAGAGGTGGAGAGGAAAGGACAAACGGGATAAATTAAAGAATATAATATTTATACACCAATGATTATATATAACACTTTTCAGAGACCCTTCATGTTCCAAGTTTTAAGGAATATTTTTCCTCGGATCGTTGGTATGCGGTTGGTCATCGATAATGAAGTGAGAGCAGGTCTTTAGGCAAAACCTTCGAGATACTTCTTTATCTTGAAGATTAAAATTCTCGATGTTGAAGGTCAAGTGGTTGAGCTTGTTTGAGATAATATGATTGTGTTATTTATTGATTTCCTGACCACTCCAAATGGGAGTTTGAAATTTCATCTTAAGATGAGGTACAAAGTATCGCAGAAGATTGATTGGAGGGGTCTTCCAAATATAGCATTGTATGCTGAATTTGACTTGACCATTATGAATTGAACCGAGCGAATGACTTGTTGAAGAAATTCTCCGAGAACAACGGGAAGAGTGATTGTCCCCTCCACTCGTACAGGGCGATTATCAAACCCATATAACGGTCCTGCAGCGAGTCGATGTTTTTCCTTAACCATACCCATGCTAAGAAAGGTGGAATAAAATAAAACATCAACGGAACTCCCATTATCAATCAAAATTCTCTTAACATAACAGGTCACCAATCCCATCGATGAGGATCTTGATGAGAACTTGGACTCCTTCCAAGTCTGAGTTATTAAAAGTGATGGGATGATTAATACAAGATTTTTTAAACTCCAGCTCTTCAAAGGCGGCGAGGAAGACTTGATTAGATAGTAGTGGCCCACTTGCAATCGTTTTAATTTCTCCAATTATTTGGAGGCTATTATGTTGTTTCTGTGATGATTGTCCCGGTTGCCCCCCAGTTAGAGCTATGTTTGTTTGAGTTGTTTGATTTTGCATTAATTGACTCAGATATCCCTGTTGAATAAGCCTCTCAATCTCTTCTTTAAGTTGTTTACACACCTTTGTAGTATGTCCATGATTTCGATGGAAGTGATAATATTGGATTTCACGAAGTTGGTTTTGGTAGATGTGGCCACTTAATGGTCTCTTCATCCGAATAGCCATCAAGGCGTTAGCGAGATGTGTTCAGTGGTATGTATTCCAGTCGTTGATGTGAGGGCCGTGGAGGGAGATCAAGACTGCCATGTTGCTTCTTTTGATGGGATTATTGATCTATGTTTCCTAGAGCACTGTTACGTTTTCATGTGGATTATTCAGATTATTTTCGGTGGGCATTAATAGCATCATCACCAGAAACTTGCGCTTTCACGCGGTGAACCAAGTTGGCGTATGAGCGGACCGTATCTCGCATTAGCGATGAGTAGAAAGGTCCAGGACGGAGCCCTCCAAGGAAAACTCCTCTTAGCAATTTTTGTGAACAATCGCATTTTTTGTGATTGATGGGTTCTTTTCCCATAGACGGCGCCAAACTATTGCGTGTTAGAAAACCAGTTGCGGTAGAGTAAAAGTTTACGCCTTTAGCTTCTTTGGGAGTCCGGACACACACATGTATTTAAAGCGAACAAGAAAACTTAATTTTACGTGGAAAATCTCGAAAGAGGGAAAACCAGGAAGCCCATCGAAAATCTTCCACTTTGTATTTCTTTTAGAGTACGATTTTCCCGATGGGGATTACAAAATAAGATGTAAGAAGGAACAACGATTCTTAGTAATAGATGATGTTGACGACGATGGACGGCGATGTTGACGATGATGGCCGGCCTAGTGGTCGGATGATGTAACCGATGTCGACGGCAGCGAGGATCGTGGCCCGGCTACGGCAGCGGCGTGGCGGTGGTTGGCGACCGTCGAAAGTGGTGGCCGCGATTGTGCTTGGAGGATCTTCAAGCTTTAGGGCTCTTTTCTCTCTTTTTTTGGGGCTCCCCCTGAGAATGAGATTTTTATAGGTGGAGGAGTGGCATCTCTTACATGCAAAACCCGTACCTCCACTTCATTGGGCGACTCAAAATGATCCCTTGATCATATGATGTATTTTGTATTTGAATGCTCAAATGATGTCGTAATTATGATATCTTGGGCTTGTTAGATTCATTTCCAAGACGATTTAAGCACTCCATGTTTAAGAGTGATTGATAATAACTGCGATCTCTTAGTCTTGATTAGCGTCGATTGCTTTTACGCCAAGATTCGTGCATTGGTAAATTTTGCGATCATATCAATTATAAAGATCATTTTTGATATATTAGATTAATATAAAATATTATGATCATTGTCATTATCGTTCACCGTCAACCATTATATGTGAAGAAGAGCCTGCGGCGATGGGTGCTCCTTACTTCCTATTCAATTCTCGTTCTGGGGGATGGAATCATAATATTTAGATTACATAAGTTTAATACTCTGGTCATTTTAACCTACCTCGAAGGTTGGGGAGGAAAATATATATATATATATATATATATATATATATATATATATATATATATATATATATATATATATATATATATATATATATATATATATTATATATATATATATAATACTCGGAGAACCTGTAGCTATGCTGTGAGGTTACACCGGGAATAGTAGATTGTGTACTTCCTTTTTTTTTTTTTTTTTGATTCTTTAATTAGATTAAGAAAGAGCAACATCCTTTTTTCAGTTTTTTTTTTTTTGTTGCTTCAAAAAAAATCAAGAATATATATATATATATATATATATATATATATATATATATATATATATATATATATATATATATATATATATATATATATATATATATATATGTCTTAATAATTTTGAGAATTTGCTCTTTATATATTCTCCGTCAAATTTCATATTCTTAATATAATTTTATGTCATGTGTCATGAAATATAACCGAAATATATTGCCTCAGTAGTAGACCTTTTAGTTTTAATTTACAGATCTCTAATGTGATCTCTAATATAAATTTTAGCGGACACGATAATAATAAGGTATTCATAATATGGACTGAGCGGTTAATTAAATAAACCTTCGGAGATCTAAATAGCCTATTTAGCACATGCTAGTTACGATTGGATTCTATTGAGTCTACCATTTCAGCCGCTGATAATTTTCTCTTACATTCAGCTGTTTCTATTTGCAATTAGCTATTTTATCTATCCCTTGCTGTAATTATTCTGTTTAGCTCATTTATACCGAACCAAACTCTGTTGTAAGATATAAGGGTTTTGAGAAATAATACTGATATGTCACTTAAAATACTATTAGTCGAAACACGAATCTTGATGTTAAAAGCAAGGCGATCGAAGTTGGCGGTAGATCAAGCTCTTAAAATATCCTTGGAAACTTTGGGATATCAATTAAATCCCTAAATAGCTCTCAAATATAAAGTGTTTATAGTCAAATCGGCGTCTGAGCGGTTCCAACAAGCTAAAGATCTTACAATTCGACTTCATTTGAGCATTCAAATACACAAAATACATCATATGATCGAGGGAATCATCATGATCGCGATGGAGAGGAGTGGTTCGGTTTACATGTATTTCTGACGCCACTCCATAAATAGCTCACTCATTCCTCATGAGGAGTGGCCAAGTGAAGGAGAAGGTGGGCAAGCAAGAGAGAGAGCTCACAAAGATCGCCAACGCGTCGTCTTATACTTTCGACGATTCGTCAACCACCGCCGTCGATTACCGCCGGCCATGCCGTGATCCGTCGTGCGTCGTCAAGTCGACTTATCACCGTCGTCAATCGAAACCGTCGTCGTCATTGCATTCGTCAACATCGTCGCTTTCAACCGTGTCAACATCATCGTCAACTTTGTCGTCAGCGTTATTAACAGCTGTTGTCCCTTCTCACATACAATTCTAATCCATTCGGGAAGATCTTGTACTCTGAAGCAGTGATATATAGAAGCTTTTATTGGGCTAGTGGTTTTCCCTCTTTTGAGGTTTTCCGCGTAAAATTTGGAGTTTTATTATTCTCTTTAAATACACGTATGTCTTTGAATACAAGCTAAAGTAAACTTTTATTCTACAATGGTTTTCTAGCGCAGTTTGGCGTCTGGGAAGAAACTTCTTGATCACAATTTCCTTTGAACACCCTCGTTATGGCCAATAGGCGCAACACTCGTAACAACGGAGCCTCCCGCTCTAACTCCCGTCACTCTCAAAACCAATCCTTGAACCAGACCAAGGGCCACTTACGCCTCACTTCCCCACGATAGGCGTGACCACTGGTGAAGGCGTGAAATCTCTTTAGAAGATCGTATCGCCGAATGGAAGAGTCTCAAATGAGATGATCCGACTTTTGCGAGGAACACAACTACCCTGAAAACACATCTCCCCAAGATCGATCGTTAGCGGGAGGTCAAAATGCTAATCTCCTTGGCGAAGTTCCTCGTAGAGACCGTGATGTTGAACTTCTTGACCGCTAGTTCTCATCATCCGTCGCTCAGCCGTGCTAATCCACCAATTATTCTTTGGTAGCTTGACACATTCTCACTGTTATTTATGTCATGTGCGAATTATGGCTTAATGCAAGGCAATTTCACCTCAAGATAGAAATCATCTTCCCCACTGCGATGAGGAATCCTCTTTAGGCTGAAATTCTTCAACATATTCCGTTGGTTTCAAGCTTAGAACATTGATTCATATGGCGTGACCCACATGAACACATCGACCATTATGGGACTATCATGCATATCCAGCGAGCTCGACGCTGCTTTGTCGTCTTTCCGATTACCCTCAAGGGACAAGCTTCGCACTTGGTTCTACTCCCTTCCAAGGGAATCCATCCATACCTTTGTGAACTTCGCCAAGATTTTTTGTAGCAGTTCATTGCAAGCGGAGGATCATTAAAGATTCCTCCCATCTCTCACATTCATCAAAATGAGGGTGAATCACTTAAGGAATACTTCCGAGGTTCTCCTTAGAAGCTTCGCCAAATACAAGTAGACCAGGAACTATTAAGAGGAGTTTTCCTTGGAGGACTCATCCGGGCCTTTTACTGTCACTAATGAGACAGTCGCTCATATGCCGACTTAGTTCATCGTGTGGAAGCACAAATCTCTGCTGATGAGGTTATTACTGTCCATCGCAAACAATTTGAGCAATCTACAGGAAAATAAAAGCACCCCAGGGAATGCGGACCGACAGTCCTATCAAAAGAAGCAACAAGGCAGTCGTGATCTCCCTCCACGACCCCCATATCAACGACGTGAACCACGACCCGAAAAGGAATACACGTCGCTGAACACATCTCGTGTTAACCTCCTAATGGCTATTCGAGATGAAGAAAATATCAAGTGGCGCATCCACAAATTGAAATCAAGAGCAATATTGTCACTTCCATGAAATTTGGACATACTCGAGGCATGCAAACAACTCAAAGAAGAAATTGAGGCTCATTCAACGAGGATATCTACGTCGATTTGTGAAGAATCAATGTCACAAACAAACACCTCAAGCTGGGGGCAAGCGGGAATCATCACAAATAATCATCAAATAGTTGGAAATTGAAACAATTGCGGGAGGACCAATACTATCTAATCAAGTTCTCATTACCATCTCGAAGAGAGTTAAAGAAGTCTCGTAGATCATTCCATCACTTTTAATGACTCGGACTTAGAAGAGTACATGTTCCTCATCAAGATCCACTTGTCATGCGAGGATCGGTGACCCATCTATAATGTTAAGAGAATTTTGATTGACAATGGTAGTTCTGTTGATGTCTTATTTTACTCCACATTTCTTAGCATGGGCTTGGGGAAAAGCTCCAACCCGCGGGACCATTATCGGGTTTGATAATGCATACATGTGAGGGACAATCACTTGTTGTCCTTGGTGAATTTCTCGACAAGTGACTCATTTAATCCAATTCATGGTGGTCAGATTCCATATAGCATCTTTGGAAGGCCCCTCAATCAATTTTGGTGCGATCACTTGATTATCTCATCTTAAGATGAAATTTCCAACCCGTTGGAGTTGGGGTGTCTGAAATCAGATAGCTCATGTTATCTCGGACAAGCTCAATGCCCCTTATGACCTTGACATCGAAGATTTTAATTTTGAGATGAAGAAATACCCAAAGCTTTGTAGAAGACTTGCTCTCTTATTATCGGATGACCAACCACCACGAGCGATTGCAAGTGGGATCCATGCTCTCGAAGAACAAAGGGAAAAATACATAGACTTCTTGTGACATCTTGCAGTCTCAGGGATATCACCCCAATGTAATCATGCACTCCCTCAAGATCATTCGATCATCCAAGAAGTTTTGCACTGATGCCTCAGCTATTGAATAAGAAGTTAAAAGCTTCTAGAAGCGGGATTCATCACGAGGTACATTACCTATGGCTGGAATGTTGTCATGGTTAAGAAAATGGAACATGGAGAATGTGTATTGATTACAGACCTCAACAAGGCTTGAAAGATAGTTTTCCTCTTCCTCGAATTGATCGGTTGATTGATACTACGGACATCAAATGCTCAATTTTTTGGATGCTTACTCCGGTTACAACCAAATAAAATGAACCATGGATGAAGAAGCTATATTTCAAACATATAAAGGTTTATTGTTACCAAGTTATGCCGTTTGGATTAAAATGGTCTTTACATCTTATGAATAAGGTCTTTAAAGACCTAGGCGCACAATGGAGGTATATGTGGATGACATGTTAGTGAAAAGCTTGGAAGAATCACATATTTGACTTAGAAATATGCTTTAACCTTCTTGACGTTATAACATGCGACTCGACCAAATGTGCTTTTGGGGTTACGTCGGGAAAATTTCTTGGATTTATGGTAACCCAGTGGGATAGAGGCCAACCCCAGAAAATCAAAGCTCTCAAAATATGACTCCCAGAATATTAAAGTTCAACATTTGAATGGATGAATTGCTGCGTTATCAGCTTCTGCCATTAGGGATAGATACTTCATTCTTTAAAATATTAAAGGGAGCTAAAATAATAATTTTTTAATGGGATGAATGTCGAGTCTGCTTTTGAAGCACTAAGGGGTATTTAGCATCTCCCCTACTATCAAGCTATTCAAGGGAGATGTTATACTTATATCTGATCTCTTCCAGCGATAAGCTCAGTTTTAGTCGAGAAGAAATGGGATGAATTTATTATGTCGGTAAAATTCTCTATCGATAGAAAGTCGTTATCCACTTGATAAGGTGGCTCTTAGTTTTTCGGCGAAAATTGCATACTTCCAAGCCTCTTCATTTACACTCATTTACCATTAAGGGCCATCTGAAACGAAGCATGGGAGGTTAATCAAGTGGTGCAGAATTGGGAGATTGATATAAATTTTCTACCTCACTGTATAAAGTCTCAAGTACTTCATGAGACTTTATAGAATGGAATCTGCCAACTCGGAGGAGCTATCTGCTACATGCTTTCTTCTCAATGGACCCTCTATGTTGATGGAGCTTGGGAAATCCCAGTGTTGAGAATCTTACTTATTTCCCCGGTGAGTCTTTTTGCCCAGAATTATGGACTTGGTCAAAATTCTTGTGAAGACTTAGCCATATGACTCTGTTTGATCTAACAAATTTAATGCATACCTCCATAAAGTCTCTTCTTGCCCATTTCAAGACACATCAAATCATTCACATACTACGAGAGAGGAATACTCTCTCTTGCTTGCTTCATCAGGGATATTTAAGAAGGCATGTTGAAGAAATACATTTTCAGTATCCAGGGTCATGGGTAATTCAAATTGATGAGATAAAGGAACATGGATGGACCCCATCTGTCTTTTCTACAGAAGGAACTCACGACCCAACTTACGTAATTAGTCTCAGAAGAGCTTCAAACTTTACTATTATCGGTGAACTATACAAGCGAGCTTTCTGGACCATTGCCTCAAATGTCTCTCACCTTGAGGCGATTACGCATTAGAGAGGTTCACTCGAGGGGATATGTGGAGAACACAGGAGGGAAGCTAGCCCTTAAAATTATAAGACAAGGGTTCTATTGGCCTCATGAAAGAGGCAGTTCACAAAAAATGTGCAAGTTGTCGGTTGCACTCTAACCTCCCTCACATCACTCTCATCCATTCAAAGCCGTGGCCTTTTGCTCAATGGGGGATTGATATCATGGGACCTTTTTCGATAGCATCAACAAAAGTTCATCATTTTAGCCATCGACTACTTCACTAAATGGGTGGAAGCCGAACTCGCTAAAATTAGAGGCAAATGCTAAACAATTTGTTTGGAAAAATATAGTATGTCGATTGTCTTCTGCAAAGATCATCACGACAATGGAACCCAATTCTTGGAAAAGTTTTACGTCCTTTTGCAAAGATCTTCACATTCATTTTCGCATGTAGCATCATCCTCAAACTATGAAGCTACCAGGGACTATACTCAAAGGACTAAAAACACGTCGAGAAGGCGGGGGCAATGGGTTGATGAGCTTTCTAATGTTCTTTGGGCTTCGCACTATTCATGCGGTGAGACACCGTATAACTTGTGTTTACGAAGCTATTATACCATAGATATCGGGGTTCCAAGTCCAAGTTCAATTATTGATCATGGCGGTAATGAAGAAAAACTTCGACACACGGACTACTCCCGAAACTTCGTGACATGCTGCCCGGTTGCTTCTATCACCAAAGGGTAGCTCGTCACTTCAGCGGAAGAGTAAAACCTCATATCTGGGTGACTTGGTCTATGAAGTCTAGAAGGCTGCGAAGGCCCTCAACGTAATAAACTCTCACCTCTTTGGGATGGCCCATATGTGGTTATAGGTGAAGCGGGAACTTTCAAGCTCAAGGATTGAGGAGGAAAAACTTTACCTCGAACTTGGAACACGAGAATCTCAGAAAATATTATCGGTAATTCCTCTTGCATATTTACTTTTATTTTGTTTATCTGGTTTGTCATTTCCTCTTCATGTAGCCCCACTTAGGATAAGACTTGTTATTATTGTGTCATCATTTCCTCTTGAAACTCATATCTGTTAAAATCTTCTTATGATTGTATCAGAACTTATCGAGTAATGAATTTATAGCTTTTTCTTACAAGCTTGTTTCTTCTTCATTTAATCCTCCACTTGAAATATACTCACGTTGTATCTCAATCGGGGCATAATCAATCCCAGGGACTTGATGGACCTCTTCCATCTGGTAAGAAGTCAAGTAATACTTTGGCTAATACAGGATAGGTCAAAAGGTCCTTGGTGGACATCGCGACCTCTTCCATACGGGTTGCGTCATCAGGCTGACAAACAACCTCGGATAGGTCAATAATCTGGTGGATTCAATTTGACCTCTTCCATGAGTTAGCGTCATGGCGACAAACAACCTGGATAGGTCAATAATCACGGTATTGATTCAATATCAGTTAGCGTGTCGAATAATATTCATATATTACCAATTGCGATATGTAAAACAAAACAAAAGCATATCATAAAAAAAATACATATATATTCCATTGTGCATTAACATGATGATATAAGAAAGAATCAAGATTACGATACACCTAATATAAAAAAAAATGCATCAGTGATCTTTACATCATATCGATTGGTGATATCAGCGTCCTCCTCACCACAGGAGATGCTCCTTGGACTCACTCTCAACTCCTTCATCTCGAATCGACGAAGAGTCTTGGACACTTGGTGGATAGATCCTCACTAGCTCCGGTCTTGCGATGCACTAAGCGGATTCCTTTTAGGAACCCTCGGATGAAACCCTCCTCTAAACATTGGTGCTCCAAGTCCTTCACTTCAACATCAAGAATATGATTACGAGCTTCCTGAACATGGTCTTCAATTATATTGCGATAAGCCAGAGAGCTCTTAAAGTCTTCCACGCCTTCAAGGAGATTTCATTTGCTTGCCGACATCATATGTTCCTTCTCAAAAGGCGATCTGTAATGCTTTCTTCTCGGTTTGAGAGCTCTTCTCCGTAAGTGCCTTGAGTCTCTTCTCTTTTGAGTCTCGGTCCTCACCTCAATCGACTCATCACGAGTGCTCCACCTCCTGGAGAGAAAGAAGTCGACATGTTACAGTTCGCACCTCGGTGATCCTCCAAAGTCGCCACTTCTTTGGCTTTGATACTCATCTTTTTCTCATACTGCCTTGAGATATTTTATCTTCACAAATTGTATTCCACTCATCTAGCGACACTCAAATGAGCCATACTAATGTTTGAGTTACCTATAAAAAAAAAAATCATACAAATATTACGAAGAAGAAGAAAGAAGGGAAGACAAGCGTGTACCAATTCATCACTGGTTGATGCATATGTGATTTAACACCTCTTGAGAATGTCGGCTTGAAAAAAATGTACTCCCCATCATGAGTTGAAATAGCTAAACTCTTAGATGCCAAGGAGGGAACATCTTCTTGAGATATCGATGTAGTCACTTCATGTCTTCTTTTTCTTTAGGGAAGAAACATTGCCACCACCACGATTTGTGGCTTCTTGAAAGAACCTATGAATATGAGGAGACCTTTCATCACCTTTACTTGATCTCTTTAGTGGAAAGAATGAGAGATCTCTTGGATAGAAGGCCAATGTAAATTCTATATAATTTACAATATCAGGGATATTGAGCGTCAGCAATATAAGGATGCGGATCTCCTTCCAAGAAGGCCCACTCATTTTCACAAGGAATCTTTTTAAATCCCCACAGAATCATATTTTTTTGATAACCATTCTATCACATGTGCTACATTGCACAAGTATTGTGATGTTCAAAAGTAACAAAAGATGACCATAAAGAGTCGAAAAGCGATGACACCGAAAATCAATGAAAAGTCAAAAATCCATGTAAAATCATCAGTAAAATTTTTACAATTTTAACCAGCAATGGCCACCAACTCATTAGGAAGTGAAATTTTCTTGCGGAACACCATTAAACTATCGATGTGATAGTGGATGATGATATATGTCACATTATGGGTTTTCTTACATCACCACGTGAAAATACATGATAAATAAAGAAAGAAATTACAAAATTAAAATTTTGTAAAGCGACTACTTACCCAATACTTGGGCATATCCTTTTGACTCTCTCACGGATAGCTTGGGATAAAATTTTTACTGCGATCGATGAAAAGATACACATACATATGAAAAAAAAAGAGAAGAGAGAGAGAAGATACTCCCCTCTAATGCTCACACATAAACTTTAAGTCGTTCGGCGATGGTTCTAGCTAACACTTCTCCGCCCTTGCGGTTATCAGCTGAACCATCCATTGAAGTTTCAAGAAATCAATTTCCTACAAGAAGAGTAGGAACTCTGGTGTGATGGCCTCAAACCGGTCGGTCAGGCGAGGGCGGTCAGCGCCTCTTTGAGGGAAAGCTGGAGCCTGGTATGAACTACGGGTCTTGATGCCTCAAACAGTCGGTCAGATAAGGATAGTCAGCCTCTTTTCGAGGAAAAGAAGACCTATGAATGAACTCTCAGTCTTGATCAGCTCTCCGGTCGGTCCGACAAGGGCAGATCCAGCAACCTCTTTTCGAGGGAAAAGCGGAGCAAGGTATGAGCTACCAGTCTTGCCTCCAAACCGGTCGGTCCGACAAGGAGATCAAGCGCCTCTTCGAGGGAAAATGGAGTCTCGTTGTGAACTCATTATGCGGTCGCCTCGAGCCGGTCGGACAAGGACAATACCTCTTTGAGGGAAAGCGG